>JAPDNY010000003.1:136315834-136339641 GCA_029375565.1 Gekko gecko | reverse complement strand
CCTTTCTTTTTTTTTTTGCAAAAACCCTCCTAAAAAGGAGAGAAATTTATTCTTTTTATATATAGAAAAAGGTAGGGTATATAGAGGGACTAAGAAAAGGGCAGAGTGAGTATCCTGTTAATGGTAGTTAGATTAAGTTAGTATAGATACACACATTTTTTGACGGTCACCGTGGTCGAAGAGTCTTCTTTTTAGATTAACAAAAATCCAAAATAGCTCTGTTAATCAGGTTAGTAGTGTCCTTTGGGGTTAGTTATTAATCAACTCCTTTCAGACGTCTCATGAACAATCATTTCTTAGGTTGTCTTCCTTTAGTGTCTCTCAGGTTATACGATGGGCCCTCTTTAGCTTTCCCACCTCCCACACCGGCACCTCCCTCCTCTGGACCGCTGTCATCTTCGCTACTTGTCCAAGTTGCGAGAGCTGCATCTTCCTCTGAGCTGGCGTGCCTCTTCAGGAACTCTTGTGCTTTGAAGATAGAGTCAATCTTTTCTCTTTTATCCTTGTACTTGAACACTAGGCCTTCCGGGAACGACCATCTGTACGTGATCTGGTACTTTTGTAGAAAGTTGGTCAATCCTTTATACGCTTTCCTCTTCATCCGAATTTCATATGGCACATCTTTCAGAGTTCTGATAGTCTGTTCTCCAATTTTCAAGGGCACCGCTGAGACTGCACGCAAGATTTGATCTCTAGTACTCTGTTTAACAAACTTGACCACCACTTCTGCTGGCAGGTTATTTTTCTTTGTAAAGGTGGAATAGGCCCTATAGACCTTATCCATCTCTTCTTTTATTTCACGCTGATCCCTGCCAGTCACTGGTGCCAAGGCATTTGCTAGTATAGATCTGAGATCTTCATTATCTTCTTCTTTAATGCCCTGAAAACGAAGCATCAGATTCGATTTCTCCATTTGAAGCATCAAAATCCTTTTTTCTTGCTCATCTTGATGTTTTTCTAGTTTGTTGACCTTTTTCTTAACTTTTCCGATGTCTTCCATCGAGACCAAGCATTTTTGCGCAATATCCTCCATCTTCTTAGACGTTTCTGTCAGTTGCTTTTGTTGGCTGCTGAGGACACCTTCCATGCTAGTTAAAGTTTCGCTGATTTTCTGTATTTGAACCAGCAGAGGGTGCAGTAACTCACTTGTCTGTTGACTGACAGCAGGCTCTGGGGGGTTACCCGGGCCGGAAGTCCCGCCTCCCTTCTTTTCCGGTTTAAAAGGGACCTTCTTCATGGCCGACATCTGTTTTATTTGTTTACTTTTTAAAAAGTTCGTGACACGTCCCTCAGGAGGCCCGCTTACAATCAGGCTTCAGTAACACCCCAAAGGTATTTTCATCAACCCTTCTTTCCTTATAGCCCCCTTCGCTTTCTTTTAAAAGTCCCGCTTCTCACTGGGGGGGATTCCCCCTCCTCCCAAACGTTCATTCGCTCGAGGGGAAAGGATTCGGGTTTTCGCTTCAAAGTAAGACCTTCGACTCACGGTTCACCGCCGCTTCTTCTTTTGCTTTAGTTCATATCGCTGTTCCTCACTCCTGGAAGTCGGTGGCGCTGCTAAGTCCCATTACGGGCACAACGCAGCGGGGCCGATTGGGGCGGGGAGAAAGCCTCAATTCCCCGGCTGTCTGCCGGCAAAGAGGCTACTCCCCAAGCGCCCCCGGTTCGGAGCCTTATCCTAAGGCTCACTAGGGTCTTTCGCATAAGCGAAGACCCCCCCTGACTGCGTGTGGGCTAACTGCCTCCGGGATCGTCCCGAGACGCGGCCGCCATTCGCAACGCCAGAAACCGAAAACCACTTGCTTGTCCTTTCTAACCTCTTGTCTAATAAAGATATTTGTTTGTTTTCTCAATAAAAGACAAACTTTCAAAAAAATACTATAATATGTGTGGCAAGCTATTGAGAACAAACTGCCTGGGAGGACAGGACAAGTCCCCAGATCCTTTGACCTAGCAGCGAGGCTCATCTGGGTGGGATGAGAGGCAGGAAGATGCAGTTGGGGTAGCCTCAGAAGCAAGGCACCATTAGCAGAGTGCCCTTGGGGAAGCTAAAAAGGTGAGGAGGCTGTGAGCAAGCCTGGGTGGGAGAACAATGGTTCTCTGAGTCCAAGTGGGTTAAGGAAGGGCATGGCTGTGGAGAGCAGGGAACAGAGGAGGGCAGGTGTGAAGATGGAGCTATAAAAAAGAAGGGGGAAATGGGTGGAGGCTAGCTGGAGAAGAATAAGGAGTTAGGTTGCGGTATTGTGGCAGTTCTCCTATGTAATGCACTGTAACCCTGAGCTGGGTGAAATTAACCATCCCTTCAGGGGTGTGGATTGGTGAATAACACAAGCTACATAAGGAAATGGTATCTAGGCTGGTGATTTCAAAATCACATGAACTCCAGGTATGATGTCCCCCTGTCCCCAGGGGGTGCTATAGTGTGGCAGGAGCACCCATTGGAGTGTAGGGACTCTGTTCCAACAGTAATTATGTAGCCCCTTTTACTCTGAATTGCCTTTTGATGGCATTGACTATGGAAAGGTATAGAATTTCAATTGTTTTTTGATGTACAGCAGCCTTCTGTCCATGTGCCTTGGGATATAAATAGTAATATAACCCAGAAATGGTCTGCATGATCAGCAGGGAGTTGGCTACTCCAGTAGTATTCCATGCTGGTAGTATGGCATGCCTTTTATTTACAAATGCTCCAAATTAGTTGCCAAGTTATAGCGAAATCACAGTGCCAAAATGGAACAGGTAGTGGGTGTGGGTCTTTCCTATGATAACACTAGTCATGTGACAAATTGCAGTTGCAGGTAAGAATGTGAGCTGGGAAGTCCCTGGTTGGAATCTTCCTTTGTCCTTGCTTATCTAGGTGGCCTTAGGTGAACTGCTATTCTCTCAGTGTCTTCTGTAATATAGTAATAACAGCAGCCTATCTGAGAGCATTCTTGGAAGGATTACTGAGCTAATACATGTAGAGCTTTTTAAACTCAAGAAGGCCACATAAATATTAAGTAGTTTTTCCCAGAGTCCTTTTTTTAAACTATTTATCACACATGAAGCTGCCTTATATTGAATCAGACCATTGGTTTGTTGAGGTCAATACTGTCCACTCAGACTGGCAGAATCTCTCCAGGATCACAGGCTGAGGTCTTTCACATCACTTACTACCTGATCCTTTTGGGTGTAGTTGCCAGGGGACCTTTTGCTTGCCAAGCAGATGCTGTACCACTGAGCCACAACCCCTTTGCAAACTGGTTGGCAGGTAACAGTTAACATAAGAAGACCAATAGTCCATCCTGCTTTTTATAGTGGCCAGCTGGATGTCTACAGGAGTCAAAGCCATCTTCTGTTGTTGTTCTCCCCATCAATTGGTATTTGGAAGTCATACTGCCCCTGAGCATGAAGTTTCCATTTAGCCATCATGGTTAATAGACATTGGTGGATCTCTTTACCATGAATTTGTCCAATCTCCTATCAAAGCTTTCATCTATCTTGTTCCATTCAGATATGTTTTCATAGCTTGTGCATTCTAAATAATTTTGCAGGGTTGGCCTGCCTTTGGGAGCACAGAAAAGCTTGAGCAAGAAGTATTTAAATAGGCTTTGGGGGTGATTATGCACCAGACCATAGTTATTGCATATCTCACACTCTATTCAAAGAGCAATCTGGAAAGTATTATTTGCTGTTACTTGGACAAACGAATCTCTTCCAACCATATGTGGCTTTAATCCACAGCTGATATTGTTTTTATTAATTAGCCCCCCCCCCCAAAAAAAAATAACAGATGAAAATGGTCACCTGACCTTCTTTGCTTACCCTTGGTGATCACTGACAAACATCAGCAGACAGTTTGAATTACTGGACTGGCAAACTACTGGGCTAAGCTACAATACACAGAAAACTAAATGCACTACTGTCTAGTAACATAAAAACTTCACTGTTTGGTGGGAGTGAATCAGGAGGAATGTAACCTTCCAACTTGTTGAAACTGTTACATGCCATTAGGTGTACTGTAAACTATCCTGCAATGAAGTCTTTATGTAGACAATAAGGCTAAGAATCAGAGATGCCTCATTACTATCCTAGAGGTGGGGGAAAAGAGGCTGCACTGCATAAATAGGAGGTGCATTTTAACTGAGTGTAAACAAAGTCCTGTCTCCAGTAAAAGGTCCCTGTGAAGTGCTGGTAGAGACGGTCTGTGAGTGAAGTGTAACACATAGAGGTAAGTGCTCAAGGCATTTATAGCCATTTGCTAGACTCAGGGTTCATAGTCTTGAAACCTATCAGCTTTAACTAAATATCTACATGTGTATAACAGTATTCATGTTAAAAACTTCATGAAAAATCAAATGGAAGTACTATGAGGTTTGATCTTGAAATTCTTCAGGTGCTAATTGAGTTCACAGTGAGTCCCACCTGACGAAGTGCAGAAAGACTAAGCTTTGATAGTTCAAAATGATAAGAGTTAGTAGTTTTGCAGTGGGGTAGTGGATAGCATGTGGGATAGGAATTGGGAAGGACGGAGTTCAGATCCCTAGACATTTTGAATCTGATGACCTTGGGCCAGTAGTCAGGCTTTTCAGTTTCTTAGGAATACTGGAAGGTAAATGTGAGTAAAACAGCTTGGATATGTCATGACTTTTTTCCTGAAATGATAGTAACACACAAACTTATGAACTTCAGCAAAATTCAACAGAATTCAATTTTGGGATTAGTCAAAAGGATGTAAGCTAAGCATATTTGAGAGTCCTGTCAATGTGTTGCCATCCTCATGTTTGGGGTATCAGGGGTGCTTGCTAGAGTTGGGAATGGTTGATAAACTTTATAGACAGTTTTAAAAAGTTAGAGTTTTGGCCAATAAAAAGTAGAACAGTTGTTATGAATACATTGTCAATATTGTCCAAGTCATTCCTGCTTCTCTTACCTTCTTTTTCAGTTGCTTTTTAAAAAATGCATCGGGGTAAGGATAGTATTTTTGGAGTTAAAGAAAGAAAACATGAATAAAGGGAAGTTGTTTGGTATATATAAAAGAATAGCAATTTTGTTACAGCATTCTGAAGCATGATATGTCTTGGTGGGTAACAAGGAGCTTTTATTAACCACTCAGCATTAGTAATCAATTTTCCATCTCTGTATTGAATGATTGAAGCAATCTGAGTGAACATCTGTGATTATATGGCTTTATGATGTCCTACTTTAGCTGCACAGCTATTATAAATGGCTCAAACTCTTATAATTTGAAAGGGGAAAGGAAAGGTCTTATGCTCCATATTTTCAGTGGTGACATGTTAATGGAGTATTTCTGCTGCTTAGTGACTGATGCATAGAAAATATGCTTCAAACAAAATGATTGCAGGAATTCAGCTTTGTGCTAGTTGAAATCCAGCTCTCTCCAAAGAACAGGGCTTACATCAATACTGCTGTGAGATAATAGTTTTGGGATAGCCACCAATAAAGTGCAATCCTAAGTAGAGTTATACTTGTTTAACCGCACTGATTTAGAGTGGTGGAACTCAGGTTCACATTGTACTGTTGTAGCAGTCTTATATGGAGTTACTCTAAACCCACTGAAATCAATAGGTTTAGACTGGAGTAACTTTGTATAGGATTGTTTGGCAGATATCCTAATTGTGCCCATAGGTATATAGTATTGTTAAAATGATCTACCAGATACATCTTAAAGAGCTAATGGCAGAATGGAAGAAGCTGATTTTTCAGACATTGCTTGGCTGAAGTGGCATCAAATTTTGTAGATTAAAATCAGTATGCTGTAGCCAGTGGGGTACAACACAGCCCTGTGAAGGTTTAATTCATCTAGATATTAATAGCCAAGACACCCCCTCTGTGTGGACATCTAAATCTGCACATTGGGGGCACTTGGAGGGCAAAGAGATTTTCCTGCACACTTCTCAGGTGTGAAGAAAAATCTGAAAAGTTGATAAAAATATACTGGGGATACTTAAAACCCCCCAAAAGTAATAGAGCATTCCCTGCACATGTGCAGAGAATGCTCTGGCCATTGGGGGGGAAGCTCAGTGGGCCCGGTGGCTGGGAGCCACTCAGGCCTTGCTGCTGGTGCCCAGTGGGGGGAGTGGGAGAAGGCCCAGCAGGCCCAGCAGTTGGGAGCTGCGCAGGCCTCACCACCAGTGCGGGGGGCAGGGGAGAAGGATTGGCAGGCCCGGGGGCTGGGAGCTGTGTGGGCCTCACCTCCGGTGCCAGGGGCAAGGGAGAAATGGTGGGCTCAGGCTTCACCATCAGTGTGGGGGGTGGAGGAGAAGGGGAGAAGGCTCACCTGCAGCTGTTTCTTCCTCTTCCTCCACGTGGAGCTCCTTCTCCCCCTCCACGAGTATTGCAGGTCCCCGCTTCTTGTTATAAATGTGCTGGTCAAATACGTGACAATGTTTGGGTTCAAAATCTTTATCATTTTATATTGTGCAGCCCTATCAACACTCTTTCTGTTTGCATATTCAGAAACACCTCATTCACACAGGACTTTTCTTCTGGGGTCTATTATGATTATTCTGTTATCAAAATACTGCTACTCTCTGACTCTTTCCTCTGCTGCATCCAGTTTCTGGATTATCCTATACAAGTGGAGACCCGCAAGAAACTTGCGGGATGGTTATCTCATTCGTCACACCTTTGCTTCCTCCTGCTCACCCCCTACTTCTCTCACACCATTTCTCCCCTCTGCCCCCCTTTTCTCCTCCATGCATGTGACTGCCTCTCTCTTTCTGACCTGTCATCTTTCTCTTTGTTTTTCTGCCTCCTCACCCCATCATTCTTTCTTTCTGCCCCCATCATTCTCCCAGCCTCCTACCTGCTTCCTCCCCACAGAGCAGCAGTAGCAGTGGTGGCAGTGATCTCAGCCACCCACCTGATTCCTTTCCCCCCTCCACAGCAGCAGTGGCAGCATTCTGGGAATCACAACGGATCTCCCAGCTACAGAGATCAATTCACCTTAGGGCTGCCAGCTCCAGGCTGGGAAATTCCTGGAGATTTGTGGGTGGAGCCTTAGGACAGTGAGGCTTGGGGAGGCAAGCAGCCTCAGCAGGGTATGATGCCATAGACTCAACCCTCCAAAACAGCCATTTTATCCAGGGGAACTGATTTCTGTCTCCTGGACAACAGTTGTAATTCTGGGTGATCTCCAGTCCTCACCTAGAGGCTGGCAATGGTGGTTCTCGTGGAGGAAATGGCTGGAGGGTGAAGTCTATGGCATTACACCAGTCCAAAGTTCCTTCCCTCCTCAAATCCCACCCTCTCCAGGCTTCACCCCTCAAATGTCCAGGGATTTCTCAACCTGGAGTTGGCAACCCTATTTCCTTCCCACCCAACAGCCAACCTACCTTTATCTGCCTCTCTGTCTCCTGTTTTCCATCTACATCCCCCAGCCTCTACCTAAGAAAATTACAGTCTTTCTCCACAGTGAGGGCCAAAGCAGCTTTCATTATTCCCTCCTCCTTTTTATCTGCACAACAACCTTGTAAGGTTGGTTAGGCTGAAATATGTGACTGGTCCAAAATCACGCAGTCACCTTCCACTGCAAGATGGGGATCTGAACCTGGGTCTTGCAGACCCTACTTTGAAGCTCTATCTGCTGCACCTCACTGGCTTTCATAGGGTGGCTGCTGATGAATGGTAGCAAGCAGCCAAGGCTAGGTGAGTCATGCAAATGAGGGGGAACCTGGCAACCCTAGACTACTGCCAGGCCTAGAGTGGCCAACCTCCAAATGGGCCCTGGAGACCCCCCAGAATTACTACTGGACTCTAGGCAGCAGAGGTCTGTCTCCCTGCAGAAAATGGCTGCTTTGGAGGGTGGACTCTGTGGCATTATACCCAGCTGAGGCCTCTCCCTTCCCAAACCCAGCCCTCCTTAGAGTCCACCGCAAAATCTCTAGAAATCCCCCAGCCTTGCACTGGCAACTCTTGTGAGGCCTGGCCCCAAGGCTCCCTCCCTCCCTCCAAGGCCTAAAGAGGCCTGGAAAGGGCCCTCCCGCCACCCTTTGACTGACAGAGCCAGTTAGAAGCCTTCCCCTCCCCCACCCCCAATGTTCTAATCTCTCACCGTTGATGCCTGGAGTTAGGTCCCTGCAGAGGCCATTTCAAAAGGCTTTTGGGGAATTCAACTGTTCCTGAAGGGATTTCTTCACTTTTCGGATTTTTCTACAAACCCAGGAAGTCTACTGACTATGCAGGAAAAGCTGTTGGGGGAGAGTGAGTCCCCTGTTGGTGGGAATAGGTATCCGCACTTTTTGGCTATTAGAATAAGGACAAGTGGAGACCCGCAAGAAACTTGCAGGATGGTCATCCCAATCCTCACACCTTTGCTTCCTCCCCTCTACCCTTACCTGTCTCACACTCCTTCTCCCTTCTGGGGGTGGAGCCATAGACTCAACCCTCCAAAGCAGCCATTTTATCCAGGGGAACTGATCTCTGTCACCCGGACAACAGTTGTAATGCTGGGTGATCTCCAGCCCTCACCCAGAGGCTGGCAATGGTAGTTCTCATGGAGGAAATGGCTGGTTTGGAGGGTGGAGTCTATGGCATTATACTGGTCTGAAGTTCCTCCCCTCCTCAAACCCCACCATCCCCAGGATCCACCCCTTAAATGTCCAGGAATTTCCCAATCCAGAGTTGGCAACCCTATTTCCTTCCCACCCAACAGCCAACTTAACCTTTATCTGCCTTTATCTGTCTTCAGCTTTTCGTCTCCACCCCTCTCCCCCACAGCTTCTACCAACGAAAATTATAGTCTTTCTCCACAGTGGGGACCAAAGCAGTTTACATTATTCTTACCTCCTTTTTATCTGCACAACAACCCTGTGAGGTTGGTTAGGCTGAAAGTATGTGACTGGTCCAAAATCACCCAGTCAGCTTCCACCGCAATATGGGGATCTGAACCTGGGTCTTGCAGACCCTACTCTGAGGCTCTAACTGCTGCACCAATGCTGGCTTTCATAGGGTGGCTGCTGAACAGCAGCAAGCAGCCAGGCCAAGTTGAGTCATGCAAATTAGGTGGTACCAAGTCACCCAGAGGGTGCTGCCTAGGGATGCCAGCCTCCAGGTGGGATCTGGGGATCCCCTGGAATTACTGCTCAGCTCCAGACTACTGAGATAACTTCCCCTGGAGAAAATGGATGCTTTGGAGGGTGGACTCTAGGGCATTGTACCCCACTGAGGTCCCTGTCATCCCCAGGCTCCAGGAGTTTCCAGACCTGGAGCTGGCAACCCCACTACCCCCATCCCCTGCCAGTGCCCGTGGGGGACCTGGCAACCCTAGACTGCTGCCAGGCCTAGGGTTGGCAACCTCCAAGTGGGGCCTGCTGGAGAGTGAACTCCAGAGATCTGTGAACAACGGAGATCTGTCTCCCTGGAGAAAATGGCTGCTTTGGAGGGTGGATTCTGTGGCATGATGCCCAGCTGAGGCCTCTCCCTTCCCCAAATCCTGCCCTCCTTGCACTCCACCCCAAAACCTCCAGGAATCCCCCAGCCTGGCCCCAAGGCTCCCTCCCTCCCCCTCCCTCCAAGGCCGAAAGAGGCCTGGAAAGAAAGGGCCCTTCCCCCACCCTTTACTGACAGAGCCAGTCAGAAGCCTCTCCCCCCCCCCCAACATTCTAATCTCTCACCGTTGCTGCCTGGAGTCAGGTCCCTGCAGAGGCCATTTCAAAAGGTTTTGGGGGTAATTCAGCCGTCCCTGCAGGGATTTTCTCACTTTTCAGATTTTTCTACAAACCCAGGAAGTCTACTGACTATGCAGGAAAAGCTGTTGGGGGAGAGTGAGGCCCCTGTTGGAGGGAATAGGTATCCGCACAGAAAAAAAAAAAGTCTCAGAATTAGAATAAGGATTGTGAATGAAGTGAACATTTTCTGATTCACTTATGTAACAGAGACATCATTCTAAGCAGGTAGTGCATGGACTGCGAATTAAATCTGGTCCCCTCTCCCAAAACTGAAACAAACCTTGAATGATTGGTGTGAGAGAATTCTCGGACAACATAGAATTTATGATAGAATGGAGAGATCTTTGCAGAGTCAGCTATGACTTCTAGGCCTTCTGCTGCTCAATCCTGCCATAAGCAGTTTTAAGAATTGTTATGTGTTAAAATCATGTGCTGAATGTAATTTCTCAGTAGGTTTGCAGATTTTTTAAGTTATACCCTGTCTGTTCTTGCAAAGTATCACACTAGCACAGCAATAAATAGATTTCCTATATTTTATGTGGTCTTGATATGCAGCTTCTTCTTTCATGCATTCAAGTTCAATGTGCTCCTTATTTTGAGATTCTCAATCCAGTAATTCTATTTCTTTAATAAGGCTGTAATCAGCCTTACCAAGGATAAACACTTACCATCTCAAAGACTGTAATCTTATACTGACTTTTTGAGGAGTGTGCCTGGACACCGTGGGACTTCCTTATGAGTAAAAAAGCTGGGGTCAGGCTGCAGATATCACTGTAGTGGTTTCCTAGTGAGTGTAGCAAGCAGCTTGCATCCGGATTGCCAATTGGACTGAATGACTGATTCAGTGCAAAACTATCTTTTACAAATTGTTTTCCCCCCCCTTAGCTTTAAAATCCATAATTAAAACAATCCTAAAACCTCAGAAACAGGTGCAGAACATTAGCATCAATTTCTTTGCTGCACTCTGCTATTCACATTTTCATTTTCTTCCAAGCTGGGGATAGCCTCATGATTTGAGTGGTGCTCTTAGCTCCCTGCAATAATTTGGCAGTCATTCAGGTCACGCTGCTGCCTAAAAAGAAACCTGGAGAAACAGGCAGTGCCACTTCTTGCTGGTCCTTTGAGAAAGGCTTTGGCTGCTTGTGTAATGCCATCTGCTTAGAGTCATGTAACATGCTAGAATATTAGAATTTATTCCTGATTCAAACTGACAGATCATGGGCCCAGCATACTGACTGGGAGAACATCCAAGTCATCGCTTGATGGACACTTTTGAATCAATCTTAACATTCCCAATTAATTCCATTCTAGTTTTCTTACCTAACTGAAAAGTACTGAGACTGACGAGTGATTTCAGCTCTCACATACTTTATTAGTTGCAGAACAAGAGGAGAGAAGCCAGCTCACAGGCTGGCTTTTATCCCCAAAAGAACCCACACCCCAACACACACCACACCCTGTGATTCACTATTTACAGTGATTGAGTTATCTCCTGCTCCTCGATTGGAGGGGAGCTAGGATCCTGCAGTCCATTGTCTTTGGAAGCGAAGCCTTTGCCTGGCCGCATGGTGGACCGAGCACATGGCTGTCCTGAGCCCATGTTCCCGAGTGGATACATTACACTAACCATATTGTTTTATTTGTAGGTTGCATTTGACAGTAATTGGTATGCTGTTGTAAACTAGTGGCAATCTGCTGCTCTGACTCTGGTTTTAAATTTAAGAGATTTTATGAGTTAAACAGTGTAAGTACATTCTAGCCATATGTAGGTATCCTTATTGTGTGGGCACTGTCCATGCAATTGCCAAGTGGCCTGCATGGGGCAAATGCAAAGAAGAAGTGCCCACGTGCACACCCTCTCCCCATGATCAGAAATGTTCCAAAATCAGTGTTGCTGATTATGGGGATGGGGTGTATGCAGAGGCACTTCTTCTGCATGTTTGCCCAATGCAAACTACTTGGCAATTGTGTGGAGGTAGAGGGTAGGGCCAGCACCCTCATACCTGTTCTCTCTTCCCACAGACTAAGTGCCCATGTGATCAGAACATCTGGATAGGGTTTATTTCTCCATAGGGAGGGAAAGGCAGTAGATGGTGGCTTTCCAAAAGGGCTGTGATGTTAGACAACAGGTTGCCAGGGCTGCTTGCCTAAATTTGACAGGGCATCAGTGCAGAAGGAAGGAAGAGGCATGGCGTGCATCTACCACAGCCCAACTTCTGTAATGCCAGCGGAACTCATCTTCTTCTAGCCTGCTTCTTCTTTGCACAGAGTTTTTCCTTCCAGGGAAAACTCCAGAAACACTGGCAGCACCACTGGGGCTCATCTCCCAGCTAGTGGTAGAACAGAAAGAGGTGAGATGCTTCTCAGTGTTGCCCCACCACCAGTGCATTGCAGGTTCCAGAGCTGAAGGCAGAGTTGTAAGTAGCACTGAAGAGGCTCATCTTGTTCCCAGCCACCAGTGGCATGAAAGAAGTCCATGGCCATGGCTTGCATCCTTCATTGCCTTCCAGACATGTACAACTGCCACCTTTATTGGGGCAGCAAAACACCATGAGCTACTCCTATAGGTTGCTTTCTGATCTGGTGTGCTTGGGCTACATTGCTGCATTTAAGGCTTCTGGTGGAGATGTAATGGTGGGTTGATGTCTTCACAGGGAGTGAAGACACAACACAGCTAATTACCAACTAGGAGGACTCTCCAGTTGGCAAAATCTCCCTAACAACCTTGCTCCTGGCTGCATTTGGAATCCTGATAAGAACTAAAGCCTGACCTCCTCCGCTCTTAAGATTTATGGACACAATTATCTACAACCAAAGCGAGATTTCCTTGAAGACAGAAGAGACAGCCCCTGCTAAGTTAACCTCTCTCGTGGGATCATAAAAACCTTTAAAGAATTTTTTGAAATAGTAACTTCAGCAAAAAGTGTGATTAAGAAACCAGGAAAGCCAAATGGATGAGGGATTAATTAATTTCCCCATCCCTAATTTTTAATCTTTAATTTTATTTTTGATGGAAGTGTGCATACATGAAAGCTTTTAGATTCTAAAGATAAATCTGCTGTGAGACTGTTCTTATATTTACTTTAGAGGATTGCTTGTTACTGGATAATTATACATAATAGAAGATAAGATTCTGAGACATTCTGGGACTATTTGATCTTGGTTGCCATGGTGAAAGGATACAAACTCCTGATGGCTAAAAGTGAAAGTAACTGATTTGAAAACATTCTGGAGTATTTACTTTGATTTTTTGAAAATTTTTGTGGCCATGGTGAAAAGACACAAATTGCTGATAGCTAAAAGTGAAAATATTTGATTTGAAAACAGTCTCTCTCTATTTCTATTTTTTGTGTATCTTGCTGGTTATGCTATAATGAGTTCTAAAAAGAACCTTGACAGGGAAGGTTCATCAGACCAACCTAGCACATCAGATATGCAAAACAGAGTAAAATAGAGAATCTTGGAAACAAGATAGAAGCTTTTGGGGAAACAATGAATGAGAGTTCAGGAAATCTAAACAAGAAATGAAAGACCATGGGAAAAATTTGAAGGAACAATAGGGTATATTACTGAGGAAGTTAAGCAAATAAATAATAAAGTGGTTGCTGTAGAGAATAAAATAGAAGAGGCTGACAATGAATTCATCAGGCATTTGGATTTTTTTAGCCCTTATGGACTTGAGAGATATGGAAATAGTAAAAGGATGCCTGGAGAAGATGTTGGACTTGGCAGATATGGCTACATTTGCTGAGGGTGAAAGAGGACAGTGCAAAAGTTGGCTTGAAACTCAACATCAAAAAAACAGATCATGGCATCCAGCTCCATCACTCATTGGCAAAATAGAAGGGGAAGTAATGGAAGCAGTGACAGAATTCACATTCCTAGGATCCAAGATAACTGCAGACAGTGACTGCAGCCATGAAATTAAAAGATGCCTGCTCCTTGGGAGGAAAGCTATGGCAAACCTAGGCAGCATAATAAAAAGTAGAGACGTCACTCTGTCAACAAAAGTCTGCATGGTCAAAGCAATGGTATTCCCAGTAGTAATGTATGGCTGCAAGACCTGGACCATAAGGAAGGCCGCACGCCGAAGAACAGATTCTTTTGAATTATGGTGCTGGAGAAGACTCTTGAGAGTCCCGTGGACTGCAAGAAGATCAGATCAGTCAACCCTAAAAGAAAACAACCCTGGCTGTTCCCTGGGAGGCCAGATACTGAAGGTGACAATCAAATACTTTGGCCACCAAATGAGAAGGGAGCACTTACTGAAGAAGACCCTGATGCTGGGAAAGATTGAAGGTAACAGAAGAAGGGGATGGCAAAGGATGAGATGGTTAGACATTGATGCAATGAACATGAAATTAAGCAAACTCTGGAGGATGGCAGAAGACAGGAGGGCCTGGCATGATGTGGTCCATGGGGTCATGAAGAGTCGGACTCAACAGTGCAACTGAACAACAACAACAACAACAACAACAAAAGAGTATTGGTCAGGGAAAAGATAATTACTTATTAGAGATTGCATGAAAAAAAAAAGTGTGGTTGTGGTGTTTCTGAATAAGAAATTTGCTTAAGGAAAATTAAAAAGAGAGAGAATTCTTTGTTCTATATGGAAGCAAGGAAAATTCTGTAACCAAAATTATATTTGTTGTAGAGAAAACGGGAATCCTTTTATGTTCCCCTTCCTTTTTCCTTTATGTCTCCCAGTTTTATTTCTCTAATAAAATTAAAATGTCTAAAAAAAAAAAAACAACCTAGTCATTTGGTCTTTTGTTGTAACTTCTTTAAAAGACAGCTAATTAGCACTTTTGTGTACATTGGTAATCATTATTAGTGTTAACAATCTGTGCTATTAGAAGAATACTGCAAGTCTTGTCATTTTTCTGTACCTTGGGGAAGAGGGCCTTCTTGTGTCTGAATGGTGCTAAGAAAATGACATGCTAGATTTAGCAAAAGGATTTTTTTTTTTAAAAAAAGAGAAGATGGCAGCTTGCTTTTTCAATTAGAAAGGATGATCTGCAGAGCACTCCACACTTTTCCAGCTGCTTCTCCTTCCTAACAGCCAATGGATGCATCATGCTCTCTGGAGAAGTGCTTCTGTTTGCTTCTTCCTTCCATTTCCTACCTGCAGTTCTTTGTTCCCTAACAAGTGGTCTAGTGTTCAAACACTTTTGAAGTCAATTTGGGTAAAGCTACTGGATGTGAAAACACTTTTAACCCAGTTGCTGATGTGCTTGCCAGTATCTGTGGGTCTCTCTCTCTCTCTGTGTGCACGTCTAATCACAAACAGACATATAAACATATACACAGGGGTGTAGGCAGGAATTTTTTGGGGATGTGTGCCAGGGTGGGGCCGGCACTAATTTAATTAATGGAGCTTCATTAATTAGTTTAAGGCAGCAGGAAGCTGAGATTGAAACTGCAAATGAAAGGAACAAGGTCCCATTCATCCATCTAAAGCTGTTGTGACAGATTGTACAGAAAAGCAGGCGTTTTAAAATGCTGCTTGTATCAGAGAGTCAGGGAGTTCAAGAGTTAATCTTCCCTGGAGCTGATGTGATTGGCTGCTCTACTTGCTCTCTGATTGTCCTTTATCAGCTTAGAGAGGAAATAAAACAGTTGATCTGGAGAGAAAAGAGGTCTTTTGCCCTTTGGTCTCGTCTGAAATCTAATGTCTGGATCAGTAGCCAAAGGGCTTGGCTTCTGAGGGAAGAGACTTTGGGAGTCAGTGATTTCTGTTAGGAAATAGTCAGAAAAGTACTTTATAGAGAAAAGAATAAGGACCCCATCATCTGAAATAGAACTACAATAAGGGAGAATTTAGATTCTTGGTCAAGAAAGCTACAGAACAGATTTATACAGACAATAGATGCTGGAGAAGGATTTGGTAGAAGGTCTGGGTAGTTAGAGAGAACTTCTATACAAGTCAAATAGTAAAAGGAATTATTGCTTCTTAGGGACAAGGAGAATAACTTCCTGCCAGTGAAAAGGGTTGGGGAGACAACCCTGGTCTGTGATAAGGGGGAGAACCTTAAGCATCTCAGGAGCAGGTGAAAAACTGTAATATCTAAAAGGAAAACCTCGATCTCTGGAGGGAGAATCTTAGAAAAACTAAGACAAAGCTATTCTCTAAGAAACTGCATTCAAGATTCTGTGTAATAGCTGAAATATATAAGCTTCAACAACTCTCTCTTGTATGTTCAAAAGCCTCAATTGTGTGTACATATATTAGAAAGTTTTCTCCACAAGCTCTGTGCCTTAACCCTTCATATTTAAATATCCCATGCCTGTTTATTAAAATCTTTATTCTTTTTTGAAAGTTAATTTTGCCTCATATGCCATTTCATGGGGGTATTTTAAAACAAGACTTCTCCTGTATTCCTGCTAGTTCCTGTGCTGGGTCATAAGCCTAAACTAATATTTGTGACAGGGTGGGACAGTAAAAGCTTATAAAGTAAAGAAAAAATACACACTACTGAAGGGTGGCTCTATCACTGAGGGAAACTAAAAATATTTTTGGCAGGAAAGTCTGCCTGAGAGTGGGGCAGCATCAGGGGTCTGCCATAGCTGTATTATACCCTTGTACTACTGGTCCATCCAGTCCAGCACATCTTATTCTGACTAGCAGCATCATCATCTCAGGATCTTCCTTGAGGTCCTTCTGAATCCTGCTAACCCCAAAACTTCTAGAAAAGTAAACTAGTGAGGCAAGCAGGGCAGAATGGCAGTGAGGGGGAGCTCACTGCTGGCATCTTGTGACCTGTCACATGATGCCGGCTGGGAGGTTCCCTTCCTTGAGTACTATTTTCATTTCCAGTATCAGAGCCCTGCCTGTGAGGGAAAAAAAATATGCAGAAAGATTGCAAGGGAAGAGATCGAGAGCACTGCTTGAACGCCTTGCCTGGCTGTCCCATCTGCTTCTTTCTCACAGGCACCCTGGTGGAGGCACAGTGGAGGGGAGGGAGAGGAGTAGCTCCTCACTGGGTCTAAGTTCCCCTCATTTGCCCACCACCCTGCCCACCCTGCAGGACTTTCTCCTTCTCATGTGGGCTAGTGAGGGATGGGGAGGAGAGAGGGGGGCTGGGAGGGAGGCAGCAGGGCACATTTGGGAGGGGGCATCACCCTCAAATACCCCATGTGGCTATGGGTCTGCATACACATACACACACTCATCTTGTAGTTGCTGCCAGCCCTAATGAGCCCTCTGTCAAAGGCCAAAACAGCCCTGGAAATGGCACCATCCCTTCCCCCCTGCCTTTTACTGAAAGAAACTAAGGCTTGAAGGCTGTGTGGTTGCCTAGCAACATCTACAGAGGACATTTGTATTTTAAAGCTACAGGCACTGCTTCTATTATCTTGGGGCGTTTTTTCTAGATTTAAGTTTTTTCTGCAAACTTGGGGCATTTCTCATGTTTGTAGAAAGATCTGTCATCTGTTCATGTCTCCAGTCTCTGGATTTAAGTATCCCAGATTTGGCCACATTGAGAATTAAGTATATTGAAGTTATATTAATGGTACATATTTCTGTCTGTTTGTATACTTGTACATCTTTGTATTATGTATATATATAGATACCTGGCAGATTAAAACTTAAATAGATCACACAGTGAAATGGTAAGAGGATGGTAAGCGGTTTACCACTGTTTTATAAAGACTTAGTTGAAGAAGCAAGTGTAAATGTAATAGAAGGAGGATAGAGTTAACACTCTAAAGACCCTGAATGATCTTTACTATACACTGCTCAATTTGATAACACTGAATTGTTTCAAGAATGACTTCGGGCCATTTTTAAATATGACAGTATCATGTCTCAAGATGTCAATGAACAGCAGTGTTAATAGGACATCTCCCAGTTATCGCAATTTCAGTTCAATGACCTCTTAACCTAATCACTTTTTTTTTGTTTGTATTTGTATTTTGAATGCCTGCTCACAAAGATTTTTGACAACATGTGCATCAGGGTGAGTACAATCACATTCACCAATTCTAGATCACCAGTAGCCAAATGTCTGTTTGAGAAACAAACTCCTGGAAACCATCATGAATGTTATTTTCATGAAATAGTCATCTGTTTGTCTAGCATCTTGCATCCTATGCTTGTGTTGAATTTGAACCATGAGCACCTAATATCATAATATAAATACAAACATTTATGCAGAATACTAACACATTATTATTTTTTCTTCCACAAAACAGGAAGCACCAGTGGATAAAGGATGTGCACTGCTCTTAGCCCAAAGGCCCGAGGCCCTGGCCTCTCTGATATGCATCAGTATAGTCAGTGGCTGGCCAGCAGACATGAGGCAAACCTATTACCAATGAAGGAAGACTTGGCTTTGTGGCTGACAAACCTGTTGGGTAAGGTTATTTTTCTACACTGTTAATTATATCCAGAGCTTCCTGGATAACAGTAATAATTCAGGTTTTGTTTCCTAAACCAGAAGTGGAAAGGCCTATTTCACATAATTAATCTTCTTGGTTCTATCTTGTCCCCTTTCCTATTCAATACGTCTGCTAGGTGAGATCATTGCAATAGCCTTCACATCTATGTACTCACAGCAAAATTAACAGGAGTTTTGATGTGGTGAAATTGTGCCTTTTCCTGTTTTTTGTTGCTGTTCATTATGCATTAGTATTCTGTGAGCTTTGTGTCTATTCTGTGGTGACGAAGTGCGGTCAATTCTCTGCCACCATTGTGCTCATGGGATGCTGTCTGATGGCGCTTTTTTGGATTGTGAGGAGTCCTGTATTTCAGGCTCCTGAGAATTTAGACCCAGAGAATTTACAGGCTTGCAGTTACTTCAGATAATCCAGTTCAGTCTCAGGATGCCAGTGGAGTGCAAGCTAGTCCCAGATGTATGGATGACGTTTAACTGGTGAGATCTGAGGAAGTGGACAGGTTGCAACCATGTGTGGAGACCACCATGTCTGTCCTCAACCCTTGTTCTCATTGGCTGATAGTTGTGTTCTGGGTTGGGCTTGTAGAGTGGGTCCAGGGGGTTATTAATGTCTCCTTGAGGTAGGGACTGGTGTCAGCCACCCTGAAAGAAGAATCCTCGGACCTGAAAGAATTAAATAGTTTGTTTAGTGGTTAGTATTTCATTCCTGGGTGAGGTATTCAAGTATGCTGTGAACATACAACTGAGGGTGGTTTTGGAGGAAATAAATTGTGTAGACTCCTTTCACTTTGGATTCAGGTCTGGGTTTGGGATCAAAATGACCTTGATAGATTGAGACCTGACTGATTATCTTTGCTGGAAGAGTAACTGGCTGAGGGAATGTTCCCTGCTTGTTCTTCTGGTCCTCTTGGCAGCTTTCAATGCTATTGACCATGCTTTCATTCTAGTGTGACTGTATGAACTGGGAGAACAAGACATCATAGTTTGGTGGTTCTGCTACTGTTCTCTGACTAGCCACTTTCAGGTGTTGCTAGGGAACTGTTGCTCAGCCCACTGGTATTTATGTTGTGAGTCCTGCAAACCTGTCCCCCATGCTATTTGACATCTTCATGAAGCCACTAGAAGAGATCTTCCAGGGATTTGGAATAAAATATATGCAGATGATGCTCAATTCTTTTTCTCTCTAACAGCTGAGACAGGTGGGTGTGTGGAAATCCTGAATGAATGCTTGGAGAAAGTAATAAGATGAATGAGGACCAGTTAACTGAAGATCAATCCAGGCAAGACTGAAGTACTGTTGTTCAGTGGTAAAGCTACTTACTAGGGAATAAGGAGTCAGTCTGTCCTGGAGGTGGTTATGCACCTTCTGAAAGAGAAAGTTGGGAGCCTGGGAGTGCTGCTGGATCCCGGCCTAAGTCTGGAGGTTCTGGTGCCTTCCATGTAGGGTTGCCAGCTCTGTGTTGGAAAATACCTGGAGATCTTGGGGGTGGGTCCAGGAGAGGGTGGGGTTTGAGGAGGGGACAGACCTCAGCGTGGTACAATGCCATGGAGTTCACCCTTCAAAGCAGCCATTTTCTCCAGGGGAATTGATCTCTGTCAGCTGGAGATCACTTGTAAAAATGGGAAATCTCCAGTCCCCACATGGAGGCTGGCAACCCTACTTCCATGGCATATAGCACCTTTTATCATCTGTGATTGTATTCATGTTAGCTTTATTACAATGTGCATCACATAAAGCTGGCTTTGAAGAATGTCCAGCCACTTCAGTTAGTTCAAAATGAAGCAGCCAGATTGTTACTGTGTTGTCACTCTTGTGCTGAAAGATGTGCACTCGCTGCCTCTCTTATTACCAGGCACAAATGGAAGGCCTTGTTCTTCCATTTAAAGCCCTAAATGGTTTACCTACCTACTTTCCTACTAGTGGCATGTCCAGAGCAGCCAAGTGAACCACTTTGCCAAGCAGTTCACTAGATGCTGCACTACAGGTTCTGAACAAGGTTTCCTCAAATGTTAGTTGTTGTAGGTTTTCTGGGCTGTATGGCCGTGGTCTTGGTATTGTAGTACCTGATGTTTCGCCAGCAGCTGTGACTGGCATCCTCAGAGGTATTGCACAGAAAGATGGAGTACTCTCTGTATCAATGTACCCCACCTACCTGAGTAGCTATAAATTAACTGCCTACCATTTTTCTTCTCACTTAAACACAGAGTACTCCATCTTTCTGTGTTACACCTCTGAGGATGCCATTAACAGCTGCTGGTGAACATAGGAACATAAGAGAATCCAATGTTGGATCAGGTCAATGGCCCATCTAGTCCAACACTCTGTCACACAGTGGCCAAAAATACCAGGTGCCATCAGGAGGTCCAGCAGTGGTCAGGTACTACAATGCCAAGACCACGGCCATACAGCCCAGGAAATCTACAACTAATGAACTCTGGCCATGAAAGCCTTCAACAACATGTTGCCTCAAATGTTTTCTTTTTCTGCCACTTCTGGGTAGTGGCTACCAGCAAGCGCATCAGCTTTATGTTTCATGCATACTCATAACTTCAGACTGTATGAAACACATGTACCACTAGCATGAGATGCTGGCAGTTATGGATTTGTCTGTCTTTCCACTGCCACCCACAGTGCCAAAGAAACAATGTGAAGGGTCAGGGGATCTATGTGGACTAAAATCATGAAAAGAATGAGTGGCTGCAATGAGGAGGAGGAGGAAGTGGTTGAGACTGTCCATTCTGCTTCTTGCATCAGTGGAAAGCAGGCACAGGATCATACTTGGCATGTTTTATATTTTTCACTGAAATATGAATATTGAAAATTTCTAAGCTTTTCATTTCCATTTGATGTAATTGTCAAGGTCTGTGTATTTCACAGTCTCCAAAATGGCACATAATTTGGCAGGCTTTGAGAGTGCAGCGTGGTGAAGATTCTTACTGTCTCAAGGTCAGACAGTGTTTTAATGGCTGGCAATAGTGTTGTAAGTGCCAGTCTGCCACCTACAGACTCTTGCTGCTCTGCCATTTGTGTGGAGAACTGGATAGTATCAACGATTTGCTTCCTTTTCTTCCTGGCGCATCTTCAGAAACCACCAACTAATTTCAAAAGATGGGGGAACCCAGAGTAGGGCCCCTCCAGAACATCTTAATTCAGAGGTGGGCATATAAAGGCCGGCAGTCCTTTATGTTCCTTGTTCTATTTAGAGCTTTAAAGGTGATATCTAGTGACTTGAATTGTGTCCTGAAGTCAGCAAGTGGCTGGAGGAGCTCTTTTTAAAAACCTGGTAAGATGTAATTCCTTATAATTTACTCCACTCTCAGAGATGTGAAGGCCCAGGGAAAAAAAGCAGAAAAATTCAGGGGGGGGGAATGTTGGGTTTTTTTTCCAAAGGACTTTCCCCCAATTTTTTCCAATTGAGTTACAAATGATTTATTTTATGATGATAGATCAGTTAAAGAAGTTTAGGTTTAATAGGAAAGCAAGTTTTGCATATATTTTAACACCTCCCCCCCTTTCCATTTTTTTCTGGGGGGAAGTGGGAGGAGGATAGTTTTTGGTCTTTTCCCTGTGGCTTCAAAATTCCCAGAAATGTTTCATCTCTATCCTATAACCTTCAGCAATTTAGATGCTTTATTTTTCAGTAACTGAAACTTCCAAACAGGGTGACCCCACTACATAAAATTGCATTGTAATATGATAAACCATTGTTTATCTGTTGTTGAAGCTTGGCAGAACATGCCTGCTCTGGCCTGCAGAACCTGTTTCTGCCCTGCCCTCCTTGGGGTTCCCAGCTCCCTGGAGGGGCTTTCCTTTTACTCTCAAGTAGCTGCTACCACCACCTGATCGATATAGGGAATTCCCACTGAGTGATTCAGGACCCCCAGCTCCCCTTCTAATCTCTGAAGCCTTGCCTCTGTGTCTCCCGCTGCCCAGTACCTGGCAACCATGGGGAAAGTTTTCTGCCTTGGGTGCCCTTGGAGGAATAACTGCTTGCCAACTCCCCTGGAGCCTCTTTTAAAATAGCGGGTCTAAAAGAGTGAAGGTCTGTGTTATACAAAGAACTGCTCCTCACATCAACAATTGAAAATATTCACCAGATCTACCGTGGTTCGTCTGAGGAAGCATGTAAAGAATTGGAACCTAAGGAGGGTTGAGTGAACTTTAAAATTTAGTAAAAGCAGAAATAGCCTAGAGAATACAAAAAAATAGAAGTACACAGCAACAGCCCGGCCTAATTGAATTATCGTTTTATATCTAGATTTGTGTATCTTAAGAAATACATACCTCTTCCTATAGGAAAATGAGAAGCTGGGGAGGGGGCAGCGATGCATTCTGTCAGACAATAGACTTGTGATATTATTTCCAAAATGGGAGAAGAGGAAGTGTTCTAATTTGCTCGCTTTTTCCACCTGTACTGAAGGAACTCATAGTGTTACTAATTTTTATATTGTCACTGCCATCATATGAAACAATTTTGAGATTCTGTGTCTTTTAATTCTTTCCCCCCAGTATGTATGTAATTTTTTAACTTATTAAAGAAAAAGTTTATAAAAAACAAAAAACAACCCCCCCAAATATTAATTGAAAAGAAAACGTTTACAAGCATACTTTTAATACGACTCCAGTTTTGAGCAAGGAAGAACAAAAGAAATTGGTAAAAATGCAAATCCTCTGTTCCTCTTGTTATAACGCCCTGACTGATGTTAAAATAGGAGAGGCTCTTTAGCTTAGCTGTTCTAGTTCTCTACTGAATTTCATTTACCCCAAAGCTTGCTCTGACTTTCCCAGGCTGACCACATGTTCAATGGCCGCCAGCTTGCAGATCAGAGCTCAGCGTCCTCCTCAGCCAAGCATCCCAAGGAAAGAGAGCAACTTCCTCTTGCAAGGAAGTTTCATTAACTCTGCATATTCACCCACTTGAAGAGGTCAAGCTTTCATATATTCCCACCTCCTTCAATATCTGCACATGGATCTCTGTGAAATGAGAGCAATAAGGACTGCTCTTAAGCAAACTCTGATGGTATGGAAAGGTTCCAAGGTCTGGGGAGGATCCGTTGTGTCTGCTGGTTGGTGAAACATGTTTGTATCAAAGGCCTTGCCCTGAGTTTTAACTGAAAGTTATTTATTGAATTTGATCATGTTTATGAGGAACCACAGGATATGTAGGAACATGAAAACTATTCTGTTTGTTGAAGCAAACAATGGCTTTGCTTCTAGCTAGTAATAATGCACTGAATGTGCAAAATACCTTTTTTGTAAGCAGTTTTTATTAATACTCTTCTACCTAATCCTTCTTCCACATAAACACTCCCTTGTTATGGCCCACCACAAGGTACAACAATTTCATTTTATGGGCGAGAAACTGAGACAAAACAAGGCAACAATTTCTTAGATACAAGCAGGAACACCCATTAAAGACCAGGGTGAGTCCTCCAATTGTTTAAAAACCAAAAATTAAAAACCAAATATCCTTTCATAGAATATCCTCTTGTATAGATCTTTCACATGTTATAGCTTAATACAGAGGATGACGTCTGTTAATGTGGACTAAAAAGAAGTACAGATGTTTTGTTAAAAGAAACAGTGCACACACCTAGCAGTTCAAATTTCTGAGACTACCTTAGGAGGTCTGCAAGGCCAACTCTGTAATGATTCATTGTGACACGTTAGCTGGGCCTGGATCTTGACAAGGGGGGTGGGGAAGCACCAATGATTTGCAAAAGCCTTGTCTGTATC